>CM046445.1:84989509-85019509 GCA_025506515.1 Flaveria trinervia | reverse complement strand
AATTTTAAATGTTTGTTTTATAAATTTTACGCGATAACGCGACAACTGGTAATATATATTCGTGTGTTGTGTGACTTGTTGTAAATGTTTAGGATTATTATTATTGGTTAATAATACTTGTGTTTATTAGTTAAAACTATTTAAAAAGTATTAGAAAGATTAGTTTTTATAAAATGTAATTAAAGAGGTTATTTTGTAAATACCTTTTTAACCACATATTACCATAATTAACCCAACCCTAGCCCCCAAACCGCCCATTCGGCCGTAACCCTTCTCCCCACCCTCCCACATTGCGAATTGATCCAAGAACACATACACAAGTCGAATTCCAAGTGATTTCAAGTATTACAAGTTATTTCAAGTGATAAACATAATCTAAACACATCTAAAGGTTAGTTTTGATTAGTGTTCACGTTGATTGTTTTTGATGAACCCTACTTATGAAATTGATGATGATTATATAAAATTGGTGATTGTATGATGATTATATGTTGTTAGTTAGCTTGTATGGATGCTAGATTATGTTGATTGTTCAAGAAATCTAGGGTTTGATCATCTAGTTCATACATTGCCATAAGAGGAAACTTTTTCTTCTCGAAATTTATGATTTGATAATGCTAAGATGTTAGATGTAATGCTTAGATGTTAGTTTAATTGGATTGTACAAGAAAATCCATGAAGTTGTGATATTGATTATGACTTACTAAAAGTAGAAACTTTTGTGTATGATGTTGAGAATTTAGATGTTTTGGAGGTGATTAGCATGTTAGAATGAATGCTATAAACTTGATAAGGTATATAATTGTTGAAATTATGGTTGAATTGGATACTAGACCACTTTTGGGTATTACTTTCCCAAAAGGTAAACTTTATTTTTGTAGAACTTTAGATGTGATGATTTGGGCATGCTTATGATGTTAGGATCATGTTAGAATGATTGTGGATGATGTTTTTTGTGTTAGAAGGTGTAATTGAGTTGTATGGATGCTTGGTTGATCATGTATGAAGTATAGATTTTGATGATCATACATGATGATAAATTATTGTTAGTGATTAGGAGACCATGATTGGTTTGAAATTTGGTTGTCACTATATATGCTAGTAATGTGGTTATGATTGTCATACACGCATGCAAATTCGAGGCCCTTACTTAGTAGGATTGACAAGGTTTAGGATGTAAGGTCATGACTGACTTCACATGGCATGTAGTGGATGATTAGACTTCACATATGAATGTTTGATGTGATGTAATTATAAGTTTTGAGCATGATGATTATTTGAGATTTGCATAAGTGTATGATAATCTAATGTGGTATGATGACCTAGGTAGACTTGGGTTGAATGATGTGATGCACGTGGATAACTTACATGATATTCGTGTATGATAAGTTGATTTGCATGATTAAACAATATTTCATCTAATATGTCACCAACGGGTCAAACGGGTCAACTAGGTTAACCTAGGGTTGTTAAGTTTTCTGTGTACATGTACTTATGTACTTGTGTGTTCTAGGTAACCTTTGAAGGGTTGTCTTTGCATCTGTCACGAGTCTCTTAATTCGTTATCATTATACACTAGGTGAGTTCACCCCCTCTATTTTTTAAAACTTCTTCTAGGGGAGGTAGCATATTTGTACTGAAATGCTATTTTATTATTACAAGTTGTGTATGTATTAACATAGTTGTTAATAGCTTGAAAAGTCCTCACACTTTCGGATCGTTAATAATGGCAACTAGTGGGAAATCTTGGGTAGTACTACTGGGTGTGACGAGTCCCACCTGTGCGAATCGGGGTCAAACGGGTGTAATATTGTCCTAAACACAAATATCATCACGACCTGGTAAGTCGTGACGGGAGGCAACAATGCAACACAGTCAGCTTCAATCGCAAAATCACTATGTTTATTACTTGTGAATATACACTAGCTATCTATTTCATATACTTCTTATGCTATACAATTGATAATATTTATGTTAAACGCAAACTCTTGAACTCACCAACCATTGTGTTGACATTTTTAGTATGCTATTCTTAGATCGTTAACTCAGCTTGCCATTAGGAGCACAACACGGGTCCAGCATGCATCCTAAGGCTTTATTTCATAGACACATTTGTTTTGCCATATTGTGCATTTATTTACTTTGGGTTTGTCTTATATGCAAAACGCTTCCGCATGGTTTTAAATGTTTAAACTTTGGTTGGTTTGGTTTGAATGTGGCATATAGTGTCGTTCTGAGTAACTAGTGACTGTGATCCTGGTTTGTTCACACCCCTCACGGTAAAACTCCGCATGTGGATGTTGAGGGTGTGACAGATTGGTATCAGAGCCATTGGTTATAGGGAACTAGGTTGCATACACACTAGTCTTGTAAGGTCCCTTCCCCGGACGCTTACAGCTAATAAATCATTGCACATAAAACATATAACTTTACATTTAGCATTCATAAAATTGCAATGGAAACATAAACACAACTTTTCATTTCCTTATAAATGCTTTTGCAAGTTAATACAATCATTAATTTAAAACAGCATTCGTTCGCATTACAAGATAGAACTGGCTGGTCATATCCTTAAGAATGCAAGATAGAACTTGCTGGTCATACCTTCGACATTGATCTCATGCTTGTTACTCTTGGAAGTTTCATGTGGTCGTAGGCATGGACTGGCTGTCCGAGAAGCAAGCAGAGGTGATTTGTCATGAGAAGGTCATGCGTAATCCCATAGTAGATGGGTAAACACTTTCGGTTAAAGGTGAGAAGAGTGGTGCTGTGATAGGCATCATATCATTCATGAAGGCTCAGAAGTGGTTACGCAAGGGCCACTTGGCAATATTAACTCTTGTCTCTAACCAGCAACAAGAGGAAAAGAAGATACAAGACATTCCGGTGGTACGTGACTTTCCAGAGGTGTTTCCAGAGGATTTTCCTAGACTACCACCTCATCGCCAAGTTGAGTTTCAGATCGATTTGACTCCCGGAGCTGCTCCAATTGCAAGTGCACCTTACCGGTTAGCACCGAACAAACTACAAGAACTATCTACACAACTTCAGGAGCTGTTGGATAAAGGGTTTATTCGACCGAACTCATCACCATGGGGAGCACTTGTTCTATTTGTTAAGAAGAAAGATTGTACATTCCGGATGTGCATCGACTACAAAGGATTGAACAAGGTCACGGTCAAGAACTGATACCCTTTACCTTGTATTGACGATTTATTTGATCAGCTTCAGGGATCAAGTTATTATTCAAAGATTGATTTGAGATTTGGTTATCATCAACTTAGATTCCAAGAAGAAGACATCTGTAAAACTGTGTTCCGTACTCGTTATGGTTATTACGAGTTCTTGGTCATGCCTTTTGGGTTGAAAAATGCACCGATAGTGTTCATGGATCTCATGAATCATGTGTGCAACCCTACCTTGATCAGTGTTATTGTGTTTGTTAATGACATGAGGAACACCTACGTTTAATCTTGAAGCTACTTAGAAAGGAATAGTTATATGCCAAATTTTCTAAGTGCGACTTCTGGATTCATGAGGTGTAATTTTTGGGTCACATTGTTAACGAAAAGGGAATACATGTGGATCCTGCAAAGATTGAGGCTATAAGGAACTGGTTAGTACCCAAGACACCTAGTGAGATAAGGCAATTTCTTGGTCTGGCAGGATACTATCGACGTTTCATTAAGGGATTCTCAATGATCGCTCAACCTCTCACAGCTTTGACCTATAAAAGAACAACCTATAAATGGGGTGAGAGTTAGGAAGCTGGTTTTTAGTTGCTGAAGCAGAAACTTTGTAGTGCACCGATCTTAGCGTTACCTGAAGGAAGTGAGGATTTTGTGGTTTACTGTGATGCTTCTATCCAAGGACTTGGTTGTGTCCTGATGCAACATAACAATGTAATAGCTTATGCCTTGCGACAACTGAAGGTGCATGAAAAGAACTACACTACTCATGACTTGGAGTTAGGAGCAGTGGTCTTTGCCTTGAAGATCTGGAGACACTACTTGTTAGGATCAGTGATCTACGTTTGATTGATTAGAGAGTATAGCAGCAGAATTCTAACAATGAATTAGCCAATTCACAAGAACGAAAAGATATTCAATGAAGAACAAAAACGGTTATAGATAGAGAGAATTCTGCAGATATATTTCATTCAATATTCACTTTTGTGGTACGGAATGTCACAATTACAATTAGGTCGACACCTCTTATATAAGAGATGTGACGTCTGCTGATGTCACTTGATAGTGACATCTAACAGAATTATTCCAACTGAAACACAACTACTGAAGATGTCAAAACAGCTGACATCTTCTTACAAAAATACTAAGTGTTATCAGTTACTACAACTACTGAAAAACATAAAACTACTGACACTACAACGACTGAAGAATAAGCTCTTCAGTCGTTTTACAAAACTACTGAAAGTAAAAACATAAAACTACTGATATCACAACTACTGAAGAAGTACTCTTCAGCTGTGTGACAAACTACTGAAATTTCAGTACTTGTTCTTCAGACTTGAACTTCAGACGTTTCATCAGCTGATGACTTCAGTAGATATCATCAGCTGATGTCTTCAGTCTTTGTCTTCAGACTTTGTACACCAGTTGTTGATCTTCAGCACTTGTAGACTCTTCAGTTGTTGTACTTCAGTACTTTGGTCTTCAGCTTTAGCACTTGTGTTCTTCAGCTGTTGAGCTTCAGCACTTTAGTCTTCAGCTGTTGAAGTCTTCAGTACTTGATCTTCAGCTGTTGAAGTCTTCAGCACTTGTCGAACTGCTGATGAAGCCTTCAGCAGTTGTTGTGATATCATGTGGGACTTAGAGGTTTTCTGATCTTGGCTCATTGGTTCTTTTGGTCCAACAAACTCCCCCTGAACCAATGCAGCCAAAACCTCTAATTGATTTATTTTCCCACTTATTGTTGGCAGAATGGTTGGTCTTTTTCCTTCTTGATCAGTTGAGAAGATGACCCATATAAGCACTGGCCTGGGAAGAAATCTCAGAGATCTGTTTGGCAAGGTATGAATGGGAACTCTGTTTTGGGGATCTGGACACAGAGTTGTTACCCCATTCATGAGATCTACTTCCCCATGATGAGTCTGTACGACTCTCGAACATAGGCCTCAAGGAAAACAACCTGTTCCTCCTTGGAGAGTTCTTCTACTCCTCCTTCAAAGAAGAACTCTGGACCATAGTACTCAGATAAGTACTTTATAGTCCTGCCATTCTTCAACTCCACAGTAGTTACCTCCCTATAGACAAATTCATCAGGATGAGTGCCCTCAAGGAGTAACTAGAGCTCATTCTTCTTAGTGTCTTCAAGCTTCTTATATAATAACCCCTTTTTGATCATCTTGTTTTCAGTAAGGCTTGAGGGGTCATTTTTGATTGATGAGCCTTCTTGAATTCATCGATTATTTCCCATGGTGAGACTACAATGGCCAACATGATTGTAGAGTCTATTGTTTTTCTAACCTGGCCATTGTATCTGTGTGGAATGGATCTTTTGTGGATTCTAGAACTCACCTTGGGGTCTGGCCATACTCTCACTCTCTCCTTCTGATACTGAAATGTGTGTCTAAGAGTGTACAGCCTCTAAGCATGCCCTTTCATGGCTTGTATAGATGATGACTGAGGAAATTCCTTGTCAACCATCTTCAGTAGTTGCTCATCGTGCTGCTTCTGCTGTTCTTCATCTTCTATTTTGACTCTAACTGTTTCCCTTGAGAGTCAGGTGTGATCATGAGTTGACTCCTGGGTTCTGGTAGCTTTAGAACAGCAGAGAGTGGCAGACTATCATCTTCATCCTCTTCTTCTTCATCTTCTTCTATCCTCAGCACCCTTCTCCCTTCTAGGTGCATCACTGGATGATGGTAGGGTTGGTTTTTGTGGTAAAGAATTGGTTTTGAAGGTTGAGGATGTTTGGATTTGGTTTTGAGATTGGTTTGGAGATTTGAGGGGTAGGCTGTTTTTGAGTGGGTGATTGGGAAGGTTGTTCAAGCATTTTGGTTGTGAGTTTGGCTTTTGTGAGTCTTGCCATTTCAAACCTTTTTCCAGCCCCAGCCTCATCAAGTGCTTCAATGATTATCCCCTTATGAAATTGCTCAGACAAACAGATTCTGGTGGCTATAGCCAGAATGCTGTCTCTGGTCCATGAACGAATCTCCATCAGTGATCTTCCTAAGTATTTGGCTATGAATCGAATCATGATCTCCAATCTCTCTTTCTCTAGCACATCGTATCCAGCCCATCTGTTTTGAATTTCCTCTACTTCCAACCTCCTGATCTCACTGTCTAGTGTGGCTGTATCAAAGCCTTGCTTGAATAGTTGCTCAATGATTTTGTCCATGGAGGCGTGTGTGTATCATCTGCATCTTTTACCAGCTCTTCCAAGGATTTTTCTTCAGCATTCGATTGATCACCAGCACTTTTCTTTCTTTTGTAAGTGATCAGTGTTGTTCCTTTTCCTTTTCCAACTCCTGGGTTTTTCTCTTGTGCCTTCTCATCCTCAGTTCTTTTTCTTTTCTTTTCTTTCACTGCAGTACTCTCCCCCTTTTTGGATGCATTGGTGGCAGGGGTTTGTACCGCAGAAAGTTTCTTTTGCACAGCATCATCAATGAGTGGTTGTAGACTTGAGGAGATCCTCTCATCAATGGCTTTATAAACAATGTCATTGATGATGGGAGTGATGAGAGGGAGGGATTGTTGGAATACAGCAACCATCTGCTCAGGGGGGTTCTGTCCCGGAGAGATAGTGCCAAAAGCAGAAGCTGGAGGCTTAGTGAAGTGAGAGGGTAAAGGTTTGGGGGACCTTCAAATGAAGGTGCCATCTGTGGTTGGTGGGGGCAGATGGACTTACATCCTGAGACTTCTTGGCAAGCAGTTCTTGTAGTCTGCTTACCTCAGCCTCCAGGATGGTGTTGTGGGCTAGAACGTCATAGAAAAAGCCCAGGTCATCATCAGCAGATGCTGAATCACCTGACCTCCTGCTTGTAGCAGGATGTACATGCTGGGTGTAGACCAGTTTTAGCATGTGCCCCTTTTTCTTGGAACTGGAGACTTCCAGCCTCAGGACTATGTCCTTCATCAGCTGTTGCCTCTAGTGAGGTCTTAGCTATGTTACCAGCCTCATTCTGATCATGTGCTGATTCAAAAGAGGTGGCAGCCTCACTAGATATTCTAATCTCCCTATCTACACCAGGAGATAGAATTTGTAAACCCGGTGCTGTGGGTTGTCAGAAGCATGATGATCCTCTTCCTTAATATCTATGGTTCTCCCCTTTGTTGGTGGTTGTTGGGGAGGAGGAGAGGCATGCAACTGAGTCAGCACGTTTGCATAATTATGTTGGACTTTGGGGGCGGTTGCAGGGGGGGGGAGATGGGGTGGGGTAGAAGCAGTGTGCACCTGGGGAGGATGGTGCTCTTCAATGGCAATCTCCTCAATTGAGGAAGATCCCAGATGTGTGGGTACCCCTTCTATGGTGGCTGCAGGCTCCTTTTGAGAGGAATCCTGAGCGGCTGTGGCTGGTAGAGTCTCTGATACTGCTGGGGGGTTTAAGCCAGCAAGTATATCCTGCGTTGGTGGTACAGGAGCATCTTCAGGGGACTCATCTCCATGAATAGCTGTTTTGGGTTGTTTTGGTTTTGGTTTAGTGGGGACTTTGGTTCTGGTGGAGGAAGCTGTGGGTTCCCTGTGCTTGGGCTTTAGCATTCGGGCAGCTTCTTTGAGAGTAAGGTCTGAGTTGTGCCTGGAGTATACCTCAGCCAAAACAGCTGGTGCAGGGACTCCAAGGCCAACAAGGCCATCAGATTTTAATTCATCTAAAATAATGGCCATCAGAAACCGGGGATATAATGGCCATCGGTTTGCCACAGGTTTCTGAGCCAAGTTCTTTATTTCTAGAAACACGATTTCAGAAAAATTTAGCGGTTGGTGTTCTAGAATAGAATACAATACCTGTTGCCATTGGGATGACATTTGATCCCAAGAAGATGTCTTGGAGGCTAAGCAGACATTTACCATGTGAAAAATAACTTTCTCAGCGTCATGGAAATGTTTCTTTAGAATGGTTGTAGCCCGAAGATCACCTTCATACCCATGATTGATAAATGACATATCTGTTATGCCCTTTGGGTATTCAGTCACAGCGGTGGAGTCGTGTAAGTGTAATGCCTGACGAATGATGTCGGCTGTGACGACCACTGGTTTCTGGTTGACAAGGGACCGAACAGAGATCTGGCCGGTAGACTCATCAGTATGAACAAAAGCATTTGACCAGAATTGACTGAGGGATTCAGGGTAGATGGTCGGATTCAAGAGAAAAGCTGTGCGATATGGGGAATCCACCATTAAGTCAATGGCATTATCATATTTGTTCTAGAAAGCCGACTTTGTAAGGTAAGCAACGCAGTTATGGTGGTTTCAGACTCATGGTCGCCATGTTTGAGAGAGAGAAGCTCAGAAAATAACAGTTAATGAAACATTAGAGAAGAGGACAGGTATTCATAGGGTAGGGGTGAGAAAATGACTGAAGGGTTTGGTGTTAGTCATGAGTAGTTTTAAACCGACTGTTGACATGGTATTACCCTTTCAGACGTTGAAACAGCTGAAGTCGTGGTTTTAGGCATCAGCAGTTAGAAAACTACTAAAGACCATGGTTTTGACTTCAGATGATGAAACCACTGAGGACTTGGTGTTTGTCATCAGTAGTTGTGAAACTACTGAAGACAGTGGTTTGTCATCAGTTGTTGTAAACAGCTGAAGACTTGGTGTTAGTCATCAGTAGTTATAAAAACTACTAAAGACATGGTTTTGCTTCAGTTGTTTAGAATGAAACAGCAGTGTAGAAACAACTGAAGAGAAAGTTCTCTTCAGTAGTTTTCGTCAATTCATAGCCTGTCAGCTGTTTCATACTGTCTCAACACTTACTCATCAGACTTTGCATCTGCTTTTCAGGTGTTTCATAGGACGTCAGTACTTATCTGTTTGTACTGATTTCAGTAGTTGTAACTACATCAGTAGTTGTAACTACATCAGTAGTTTAGAACAGATAAAGTACTTCAGTACTTGTGAGGCATTTAGCCGTCAGTAGTTATAAAAACTACTGAAGGTGAAAGGACTCATCAGTACTTATATGTGACATGGTTACCAATGATCACCAGTACTTTTTACTGAAATCATCAGTAGTTGTCACTTATTCTAGCTGCAGCATACCAAGCCTTAACACAAGGTTTTGGAAAGTAGAACTATCCAAAGGCTTAGTAAAAATATCTGCAAGATCATCAGCACTAGGCACAAACTTAGGATCAATCAGACCTTTTTCAAAACAATCCCGAATAAAGTGATGTCTGATCTCTATATGTTTGGTCCTAGAGTGTTGGACTGGATTTTTGACAATACACAGAGCTGAAGCACTATCCATTAATAATGGAGTCTTAGTCTCTATAATGCCATAATCCAGAAGTTGGTTCTGAAGCCAGAGTACCTGAGAAGTGCAACTTGCAGCAGCAATGTACTCGGCTTCAGCAGTTGATGTAGCAACAGATGTTGTTTCTTACTCTGCCAAGAATCAAACAGTTGCCTAGGAATTGACAACCACCAGAAGTTAAGTTTCTAGTTAACTTGCACCCTGCATAGTCACTATCTGAAAAAGCAACTAATTTGCAAGAGTGTCCAGTGGAATACCATAAACCTAAAGATTGTGTACCTTGCAAGTATCTAAAGATTCTCTTGACTGCAATCAAATGAGACTCTTTAGGAGCAGCCTGAAATCTAGCACAAACACATGTAGCAAACATAATATCTGGTTTAGAAGCTGTTAAATACATCAAGGACCCAATCATACATCTGTAAAGTGTTTCATCAACAACTTTACCTTTCTGATCTGCATCCAGTTATGTGGTGTTGCACATGGGAGTAGAACAGGGCTTACAGTTTTGTAAATCAAACTTATTCAAAAGATCTTTTGTATATATTGACTGATGAATAAAGGTTCCATCAGCCTTTTGTTTAATTTGCAATCCTAGAAAGAACTGTAATTCTCCCATTGCACTCATTTCAAACCTCTTTTTCATTAATGTTGTAAAATCATCACACAACTGGGGATCAGAGGATGCAAAAATGATATCATCAACATAAATCTGAACAAGTAGCTTATGCTGATCCACCTTCTTAATAAACAAAGTTTTATCAATGGAGCCTCTAGTGAAATTATTCTTAAGAAGAAAAGTGGAAAGTGTCTCATACCAGGCTCTAGGAGCTTGTTTCAACCCATAAAGAGCCTTATCAAGTTTATACACCCATTCAGGATGTTTATTATCCTCAAAACCTGGTGGTTAACACACATAAACTTCTTCCTTATTTTACCATATAGAAATGCACTTTTGACATCCATTTGAAAAACTTTAAGATTGTGGAATGCAGCATAGGCTAAAAACAATCTGATTGCCTCTAGTCTGGCTACAGGGGCAAGGTTTCATCATAGTCAATACCTTCTTCTTGTGAAAACCCCTGTACAACCAGTCTAGCCTTATTCTTAACAATAAGCCCATTTTCATCAGTTTTATTCCTAAAACCATTTAGTGCCTATTGCACACTTACCTGGGGGAAGAGGAACCAGTTCCCACACTTGCTGTTTCTTGAACTGAAGTAACTCAAGCTGCATGGCTTCAACCCATCCATTGTCTCTCAAAGCAACATGGTAGTTCTTTGGCTCTAGCTGACTGATGAAGAGAGCATAGAAGCAGAAGTTAGACAATTGACTTCTTGTTGAAACACCAACATTGATATCACCAATAATCTGAGACATTGGGTGATTCTTTAGTTCTTGATAAACAATGAGATCTGTGCAAGTGTTTGTAGGACCTTCAGAAGCAGCAGATGTTGATGCAGACTCTTGAAACCAAGAATTAGATGGTAACTCAAAAGATGTAGAGGAATCAGAGATCTCATCAGCATTTGTGTGGATGGAACTGTTGAAGCTACAGGAACATCAAATTTAGCAGACACAGGCAGTTAGTCACTAAACTTGAATAGGTGAGTATTGATATTATCATCATCATCATCAATACCACCAGGTGGAAGACATGCTGCAGAAGATGATTTATCCACATGATCTGCAGCAGCTGGAAGTTGATAAGGAACATATTGCAGTATGTCCAAATCAAACAACTCCACAGGGTTTTGTGGAATCTTGTCCGTAGGAGATTCATTAAACTTCACATGCAAAGTCTCTTCAACTATCTTTGTTCTGCAGTTGAAGACTCTGTATGCCTTGGAAGTAGATGAATAACCAACAAAATACCCTGCATCCACCTTAGGATCAAATTTTTGGAGTTGATCTTTGTGTTAAGAATAAAACAGGACACCCAAATGCTTTGAAAAATGAAATTAGAGGAGCCAAGTGATGGAGAACTTCATATGGAGTCTTCATCAACCTCTGATTTACTAAGACTCTATTCTGCACATAGCAAGCTGTGTTAACAGCTTCAGCCAAAAGGTCAGTGGCAAACCAGAGTCAGCCAGCATGGACCTTGCAGCTTCAATTAGGGTCCTGTTCTTTCTCTCCACTACTCCATTTTGTTTTGGAGTCCTTGGTATGCTAAACTGCCTTTTGATTCCCTTTGAAAGATAGAAGTCATCAAGTGTATGGTTTCTGAATTCAGTTCCATTGTCACTTCTAATACACTTGACTGGAAGGGAATACTGCTTCTCAACATATAACACAAAGTGAATAATCTTCTGAGCAACCTCATCCTTTGAATGTAGAAAGAAAGTCCATCCAAATCTGGAGTAATCATCCACAATTACCAGACAGTATTTCTTCTTTGCCATGCTCATTACTCTCACAGGACCAAATAGATCCATATGCAGTAATTGCAAGCAGGCAGTGGACTTAGGCTCTTCAATAGGAGGGAATGAGACTTTGTGCTGTTTTCCTTTTAAACAAGCAGTGCAGGTTTCATCATAGTGGAACTCCTTTATTGGTAAGCCTCTAACTAAACTATTGTGGATTAGCTGATTCATGTTTCTGAAATTAACATGACCCAGCCTTCTGTGCCACAGTTTAGATTCTTGAGAAGAGGCTTTGGAAAATAGGCAAGGATTGCCTCTGAGATCTATTTTCTTGGAAAGATCTAAGACATACACTCTTCCTGTCCTGTTGGCTCTCAGGAGAGTGTGATCATCCAACACCTTATCAATCAAATGCAGAACTTTGGATGACAGAATCCTACAGTTCTGACTGGTGAAAAGAGCAACATGGCCTTTATCACACATTTGACTGACACTCAAGAGATTGTACTTGAGATTTTCCACATGATTAACATCATCAAACTTTATTTCTCCATTGGAGACAAATCCGTTTCCAATGATGTAACCCCTAGCATCATTGCTAAAAGAAACAAACCCCTTCTTTCCTTGAGAGTAGTCATGAAGAAGAGAGCTGTTCCCAGTCATGTGCATAGATCCCCTACTGTCTACATACCAGATGTTACTTTGGCATGTTGAAGAACCCTGCAATAATAAACAATCAGTTAGTTTTGGAGACCCAAACCTTTTTGGTTTTGGGCCTGGTCTCATCAACAGATGGTAAACTAACAGGTTTGTTGGAAACAACAGCCTGAGAGGAAGAAGATGGTGAAGAAGAGGAATCCTTGGCTTGGACCTCCTTTTCTGTGGTTTCAACATAGGAACATCTAATTGGTTAACTCTTCCCAATAGATGTTGAACCATCATAACCAGCTGTGTCTGATTTTGTGATAAAGCTTTCAGCTCATCAGACACATTGCCAGTGGAGTTTGATAAGTTCCTATGTTGCACCTTCTTCTTCTGAGCAATCTCAGCTGTTACCTGTTTAACCCCTTCCTTTTTGGATTTCTTTATGGACTTAAGGGTTACATGATTTGATGTTGCTGATACAAATGTGGTCTCAAACTCAATTTTCATTTTAACCATTTTCTCTTTAATTTCCTCTTTATGTTTGAGTTTGGATCCTCTTTTGGACCAGCAATCATCTGTAAGATGATTGAATAAACCACATATCCAGTCAACAACTCCTGGGGTGAAGAAGCTGTGTTGTTGACGTTGAGTTTGTTGATGAGATTGGGAAGGTTGTGGTTCAGGCAATGCTTGTGGTTGTTTTGCAATTGGAGCTTGAACAGGATTTGGTTGAGGCATATATAGCAGGGATAAGGATATGACATTTGACCCTGTGGAACAAAGTATGCAGGAGACCTAGGATGTGAATGATGACCAGAACCAGCAGGATGTTGCCCTCTGTTTTGTGGACTAGTACTAGGAAAAGTCACAAAGGGTGCAGAAGAGTTAGATCCAGTTGATCTACACTCTCTTGCAAAGTGTCCCAGCTTTGGCATTTGTGACACCTCAACTTACTCTTGTCAAAACCAACTTTGGTTTTGCCAGAGAGTCCAGAAAATTTCCTGCCAGTTCTCTTATAGAACTTCTGAGATCTGATATTAATCAATGCCATTTGGCTCAGAATATCCATCTCTTCTAGATCATCATCAGCTATTCCTTTCAAATCATCCATGATGAAGCATAGATTGTCACTATTACTGCCAGAATGACTCTCAATACCAACAAATGCATGATCAGAACTATTTGAAGAGAAATCAATATACTCATCATAATTGCTTTCAGATGCAGCATATTCTGACTCATGACCAACCAAGGCAGTATTCCCTGGTACAAAGTCATCAGTGAGCTTTCCTGATGAGGACAGTTTCCTCTTCTGCTCTATCTCTCTTTCGAATGTAAGCAGTTCCCATGAAGTTGGGTGAGAGATAGGCTATCCAGGTTTGCACTAGAGCGTAGGACAATAGTGTATGTGTCCCATCTCTCAGGCAGTGATCTGAGGAACCTGTTATTCATCTGGCTATTGGTGTATTCCTGTTGCACCATTTTGAGCTCAGAGATCAAGCAGGAAAAACGCTCAAACTGTTGAGTCAGTGTCTCACCCTTTCTATGAGAGAATGCCTCATATTGTTGGGCAAGGATTTCTCTGTTGTTTGCTAAGACCTCATCTGTGCCACCGAATTGTTCCTTCAGGGCATTCCAGAGATCATGAGTAGTTTCATGATGCATAAGCCCTGAATAGATTTCATTAGGCAGTTCCATGGCCAGAATTCCATGGGCTTTAGCATCAATCTCAAACAGTTTCCGATCTTCATCAGAGTATTGTTCCTTCTTCTTCAGAACCATTTGATTGGTTTCTGGATTGTTCACCATAGGCTTATGTGGTCCATGTACCACAGATGTCCAACAACCTGAACTGTTAACAGACAGGTGATGAAGCATTCTTCGCTGCCATATGTTATACTCAGTCCTAACCAGCATCGGAGGCTTGGTTGAGGAACCAGCATTGTGAGGATCATTAGAAGGAGTAGTCATCTCAGATTCAATCAAATTCAATTAAGCTATAACAGATTTAGAACAAAAACACAACAACCAATTAAACCAAGAGAGATCTCAGAATAAATGAACGAAAGCGTCAGAAATTCAATAATCTATAACCAGTTCTTGCAAAATGCTAATTCAATCAAACATAGATATCAATTAGCAGTTTCAGTGATCAATTGTTAGATCGATCAATGATTAACCAGCTCTGATACCACTTGTTAGGATCAGTGATCTACGTTTGATTGATTAGAGAGTATAGCAGCGGAATTCTAACAATGAATTAGCCAATTCACAAGAACGAAAAGATATTCAATGAAGAACAAAAACGGTTATAGATAGAGAGAATTCTGCAGATATATTTCATTCAATATTCGCTTTCGTGGTAACGGAATGTCACAATTACAATTAGGTCGACACCTCTTATATAAGAGATGTGACATCTGCTGATGTCACTTGATAGTGACATCTAACAGAATTATTCCAACTGAAACACAACTACTGAAGATGTCAAAACAGCTGACATCTTCTTACAAAAATACTAAGTGTTATCAGTTACTACAACTACTGAAAAACATAAAACTACTGACACTACAATGACTGAAGAACAAGCTCTTCAGTCGTTTTACAAAACTACTGAAAGTAAAACTAAAACTACTGATATCACAACTACTGAAGAAGTACTCTTCAGCTGTTGTGACAAACTACTGAAACTTCAGTACTTGGTCTTCAGACTTGAACTTCAGACATTTCATCAGCTGATGACTTCAGTAGAAGTCATCAGCAGATGTCTTCAGTCTTTGTCTTCAGACTTTGTACACCAGTTGTTGATCTTCAGCACTTGTAGACTCTTCAGCTGTTGTACTTCAGTACTTTGGTCATCAGCTTCAGCACTTGTGTTCTTCAGCTGTTGAGCTTCAGCACTTTAGTCTTCAGCTGTTGAAGTCTTCAGTACTTGATCTTCAACTGTTGAAGTCTTCAGCACTTGTCGAACTGCTAATGAAGCCTTCAGCAGTTGTTGTGATATCATGTGGGACTTAGAGGTTTTCTGATCTTGGCTCATTGGTTCTTTTGGTCCAACACTACTTGTACGGTACCAAGTGCACAATTTGCACCGATCACAAGAGTCTTCAGCATATCTTTGAGCAGAAAGAGCTTAACATGAGGCAATGACGCTGGGTGGAATTATTAAACGATTATGACTGTGCCATTAAATACCACCCGGGAAAAGCGAATGTAGTCGCCGATGCCTTGAGTAGAAAGGAAACCTCAAACCCTGACGAGTGCGTGCCCTACAATTGACGATTAGCACTCACTTGCCTAAACAAATTAAGGGAGCCTAGACGGAAGCCTTGAAAGGTGATAACGTTAAATCCGAATCTTTATGAGTGATGGATAACAATTAGAAGTCAAATCCGATGGAATACGATATTTCATGGATAGACTTTGGGTACCTTTATATGGGAATCTAAGAGACTTGGTTATGAGTTAGGCACACAAGTCTAAGTACTCCATACATCCTAGTTCTGACAAGATGTATCATGACTTGAAGGCGCACTACTGGTGGCCTAACATGAAGGCAGATGTAGCTACATACGTGAGAAAATGCCTGACATGTTCTAAGGTTAAAGTGGAATACCAGAAACCATCTGGTTTACTGCAACAACATGAAATTCCTTTATGGAAGTGGGAACAAATCTCCATGGAATTCATTACTAAGTTGCCCAAAACTCCTAGTGGTTATGACACGATATGGATAATCGTGGACCGACTCACTAAGTCAGCTCATTTCTTGGCGATCAAGGAGACTATTAAAATGGACATGCTAACTCAAATCTACTTGAAGGAAGTAGTGTCGAGGCATGGCGTGCCGATCTTGATTATATCTGATCGTGATGCTCATTTTACGTCCTATTTCTAGCAATGGTTACAGAAATCTTTGGGTACACGTCTAGATATGAGCACTGCCTACCATCCACAGACTGATGGTCAGAGTGAACATACCATTCAAACTTTGGAGGACATGTTGCGTGCTTGTGTGATCGACTTTGGGAATAATTGGGAAACTCAATTACCGTTGGTTGAGTTTTCTTACCACAATAATTATCATACTAGCATCAAGGTAGCACCATTTGAGGCATTATATGGGCAAAAGTGTAGATCACCAGTTTGTTGGGCAGAAGTTGGTGATAGTCAATTGACTGGTCCTGAATTAGTACATGAGACCACAGAGAAGATAGTGCAGATACGAAACCGCATGGCTGCGGCGCGAGATAGATAGAAGAGGTACGCAGACAAAAGGCGGAAACCTTTGGAGTTTCAAATCGGTAACAAGGTCTTACTGAATGTTTCACCATGGAAGGGTGTAATTCGGTTTGGCAAGAGAGGCAAGCTTAATCCAAGATATGTTGGACCATTTGAGATTCTGGAAATAATAGGTCTGCTGGCATATCGACTGGACTTGCCTGAGTCACTAAGTGGTGTTCACAATGTATTTCACGTTTCAAATCTAAAGAAGTGCCTATCTGACGAGACACTAATTGTACCACTTGAGGAAGTACAAGTAGATGATCAATTACGCTTTGTGGAAGAACCTGTTGAAGTAATGGATCGTGAGGTCAAGACTCTTAAGCAAAGCAAGATACCTCTAGTCAAAGTTCGTTGGAACTCAAAACGTGTACCGGAATTCACGTGGGAACGCAAGGATCAGATGAAGTTCAAGTATCCTCATCTATTCAAAATGATGGCACCAACCGGAGAAGGTACCGAGTAAATTTCGGGGCGAAATCTCTTTCAACATGGGGATGATGTGAAAACTCACTCGATTTCATTATGGCAATGCAGTAAACCAGGGATCTAACACAACCATGTAATTCAATTTTTGGGACGAAAATTCTTTCAGCATGGGGATAATGTGACATCCGGTAATTTTCCGTTACCAAACTCCGTTAGTTCGGTTAAGTCTTGCATACATGTGTCGTGAGCACACACTAGTTGTCATTGAATATTGGTGACTTAATAATAATTATCTATGATAAACAATGATAATCTAATTAATAAGGTTTATTATTAGTTGTGATTATGTGGTTTATGATTTTATAGAATTTTAAATGTTTGTATGATAAATTTTACGCGATAACGCTACAACGTGTAATATATATTTCATGTGTTTGTGACTTGTTGTAAATGTTTAATATTATTATTATTGGTTAATAATACTTGTGTTTAGTATTTAAAACCTATTTAAAAATTATTAGAAAGATTAGTTTTTATAAAATATAATTAAATGGGTTATTTTGTAAATACCTTTTTAACCAAATATTACCATAGTTAACCATAGTTAACCCAACCCTTCTCCCCACCCTCCCACATTGCGAAATTGATCCAAGCACACATACACAAGTCGAATTCCAGTGGTTTCAAGTATTACAAGTTGATTTCAAGTTATAATCATCATCTAAACACATCTAAAGGTTAGTTTTGATTAGTTGTTCATGTTGATTGTTCTTGATGAACCCTAATTACGAAATTGATGATTATTATATGAAATTGATGATTGTATGATGATTATATGATATTAGTTAGGTTGTATGAATGCTAGATTATGCTGATTGTGCAGGAAATCTAGGGGTTGATCATCTAGTTCATACATTTCCATAAGAGGAAACTTTTTGTTCTTCAAATTCATGATTTGATGATGCTAAGATGTTAGATGTAATGCTTAGATGTTAGTTTAATTGGATTGTACAAGAAAATCCATGAAATTGTGATATTGATCATGACTTAATAAAAGTAGAACTTGTGTGTATGATGTTGAGAATTTGGATGTTTTGGAGGTGATTAGCATGTTAGAATGAATGCTATAAACTTGATTAGGTATATAATTGTGAATTATGGTTGAATTGGATGCTAGACCACTTTTGGGTATTACTTTCCCAAAAGGGAAACTTTATTTTTGTAGAACTTTGGATGTGATGATTTGGGCATGCTTATGATGTTAGGATCATGTTAGAATGATTGTGGATGATGTTTGTTATGTTAGAAGGTGTAATTGAGTTGTATGGATGCTTGGTTGATCATGTATGAAGTATAAATTTTGATGATCATACATGATGATAAATTATTGTTAGTGATTAGGAGACCGTGATTGGGTTTGAAATTTGGTTGTCACTGTATATGCTAGTAATGTGGTTATGATTGTCATACACGCATGCAAATCCGAGGCCCCTACTTAGTAGGATTGGCAGGGTTTAGGATGTGAGGTCGTGAGTGACTTCACATGGCATGTAGTGCATGATTAGACTTCACGTATAATTGTTTGATGTGATGTAATTATAATTTTTGAGCATGATGATTATTTGAGATTTGCATGAGTGTATGATAATCTAATGTGGTATGATGACCTAGGTAGAACTTTGGATTGAATGATGTGATGCACGTGGATAACTTACATGATATTCATGTATGATAAGTTGATTTGCATGATTAAACAATATTTCATCTAATATGTCACCAACGGGTCAAACGGGTCAACTAGGTTAACCTAGGTTGTTAAGTTTTCTGTGTACACGTACTTATGTACTTGTGTGTTCTAGGTAACCTTTGAAGGGTTGTCTTTGCATCTATCACGAGTCTCTTAATTCGTTATCATTATACACCAGGTGAGTTCATGCCCCTCTATTTTATAAACCTTCTTCTGGGGGAGGTAGCATACTTATAATGAATTGCTATTTTATTATTATAAGTTGTGTATGCATTAACATAGTGTTAATACCTTGAAAAGTCCTCACATTTTCGGATCGTTAATAATGGTAACTAGCGGGAAATCTTGGGTAGTAATACTGGGTGTGACGAGCCCCACCTATGCGACTCCAGGTCAAACGGGTGCAATATTGTCCTAAACATGAATATCGTCACGACCTGGTAAGTCGTGATGGGAGGCAACAACGCAACACAATCAGCTTCGATCGCAAAATCACTATGTTTATTACTTGAGAATATAGACTAGCTATCTATTTCAATACACTTCTTATGCTATACAATTCATAATATTTATGTTAAACGCAAACTCTTGAACTCACCAACCATTGTCTTGACATTTTTAGTATACTATACTCAGGTCATTAACTTAGCTTGCCATTAGGAGCACAACACAGGTCCAACATCCATCCTAAGGCTTTATTTCATAGACACATTTGTTTATCTTTTATATATAGGTTTTAAACATTGGGAAGTCGCGTGTTTTGCCATATTGTGCATTTATTTACTTTGGGTTTGTCTCATTTTCAAAACGCTTCCTCATGGTTTTAAACGTTTAAACTTTGGTTGGTTTGTTTTGAATGTGGCATATAGTGTCGTTGTGAGTAACTAGTGACTGTGATCCTGGTTTGTTCACACGACTCGCGGTAAAACTCCGCATATGGATTTTGAGGGTGTGACATATATATACTATATATATATATATATATTATATATATATATATATATATATATATATATTATATATATATATATATATACTTATATATATATGTGTGTGTGTGTTACGATAACCATGTTAGTTCTTCAAGATCAATCAATATCATTACTTTTCTTATTAGAATAACATCAATATATATATATACAATAATATGTTTATTTATGTATATGTGTAAATTCGTAAAGATAAAACGTTTACACTAGTGTTGTAAGGCCCCGTTCCCGAGACGCTCACAACTGGTCAATTATCACACATAAAACATATAGTTACATTAACTTTAATAAAACCTTACATCAAAAACATTTATACAACCATTCATTTCATATAAATAATTGCTTTTGCAAAATAATGCATCGTTGATTGATTATAAAATAACTTGTTGCATTACATTAGAAAAACATTATATAAAGTGGATGCCATCTAAAACAAGCCAAGTAGCCGCCCATTCCATCCTCAGCAACCATTACCTGCCAACTGGAATCACATAAAGTCAGCGTTGCTGAGTGAGTTCTAGTTTTAAAATAAAATATACTTTACTTTTGTTTAAACCATTATTTACATTCTTACGCGATCAAGCATCATACGTACACATAAATAATATCATTATTATCTTCATCATTCGTTGTTAACTTTCATTCTCTCATCATTCATCAATATCATTCGCTTTCATTCATAATATTTCTTACTTATCTTTCGTACGTTCATTACTTCCGACGACATGTACAGTACCCCGAACATTGTGCACGAACCTGGTTACTAGGTTTGAGGTCTATCAAAGACCTCGAACGTTGTGCACGAAGTTGACTCCAGTACCTAGGGCAAGTACACTCATCACCATCTTTTCTCTTTCATTCCAGATCAATGCCATACGCTATACCCCAAACATTGTGCACAAAGCTGGTTACTAGGCCTGAGCTCTTTCATAGACCTCGATCATTTTGCACGAAGCTGACTCCAGTTGTGACATCGGTCACTATCAGGTCCGTCATTTGACTCGAAATTCGTTAACTCTCTTTTCGCGCATTTACTATTCTGATAAATAATCGTTTTCGAATCGAATCGCTTCGTATGTCCGTTTCGTGTCAACCTAATATTATAATAATCTCAATTTGGCGAATATGATAAACGGTAGTTTATAAAATTTATTTATTATTAGTATAATTAATATTATTATCATTATTGTTATTATTATTATTATTATTATTTTATTATTATTATTATTAATAAATAAGACTAGAGTTTATTGTAATTAAACCAAACTAAGGGAATAAATAAGTGAAAGTAAAGGGTTCAAAGTATATATATATATATATATATATATATATATATATATATATATATATATATATATATAATAATTCCTCCAGTCAACCCTAATCGCACCACCCACCCCCCCACCCTGAAACCTTCGAGCGTTCCTCCTTCGCCGTGCGCCACCATTTCGCCGCCGTCGGTCGCCACCGGTCATCAACGTCTCGCCATCTAGCCATCTCAAAGGTAAACGATCTAGTTGAACCATGTCTCTTTTCATTTCGGTTATTTTGTCGACGTTTGGCTTCGGGTTCAATTCGTTAATGCATGTATGCGCTTGTAAAGTTGATGTGGCTCGTTCTCGTGGTTCGTATGCATGTCATTCTTATGTTTTCAAGCCTCCGGTTGTGAGTGCGAGTATGTACCTTTTGTATATATGTGCGTGTGTGTGTGCCGACCGTGTGTGCACTCGTGTGTGCGTACCGACCGTGTGTATGTATGTACATGTGTGCAGCCGTGTGCGTATGCATGTTTATATACGACTGTGTGTGTGGCTATATGTGCGCTGCAGTGTGTGTTGTGTGTGTGTATATAGGCGGCAGTGTGTATATATGTAAATATATTGTGTGCGTGTGTGTATATATGTATGTTTATATTGTGTGCAGGGTGTGTGTGTGTGCAACGTGTGTGTGTGGGTGCGGCTGTGTGTGTGTGTGTGTATATATATATATATTGTACGTATGTATTACGGGTGTGTATGTGTGTGCGGTTGTATATATATGAGTATATATATGTATGTGTGCTTGCTTGTATACATTTGTGTTGATTGTATGTATGTATATAATCCGTGACTATGTGTGCATGTGGTGTGTACACATGGTGTGTTTTTGTGTGTGTGTATCGTAAATATATATATATATATATATAAGTGTGTGTGGAGTGTGTGTTTAGATTGTTGTGTGTGTATATATATGTGTGTTAAATTTTGTGTTTTTAGTGTGTGTTGGGTGAGTTGTATGTTGTTGGTGTGTGTTCGGTGTATATTATATATTTATGTGTGTGTGTCACACGTCGAACTCGATCCACCCGAAACCAACCGAACATACTTTTTTCCTCATCGAACATGTTTAAGGTTACAATTATAATAAATATAGGTGTTTGATCGTCGTTTGCTATCATCCTTTGAAGTTTTGTCCACTTTAATTCGCCTCATTCAAGGTGAGTTTCACGGCCCCGTTTTCATTTTAAATATTTATAAATTAGGGGGAAAAGTATGCTCACTCTTTTTATGTTGTGAACTTATTCAATTTTTTTGGGACTGTTGTGTATACTGTTTTATAAGTATTTATCTAGTACATGCATGAGTTGTCTTTGTGGTTCTGTATTCACAACTATTTAACTCCGGTGTTGGAGATGACGGACACGTACTAATAGTACTATTGGGCTGACATCCCCACCCTTGTTTGTTAGTATACTAGTTGGGACTGACAGTGGTCGGGAACGGGCCCTAGGGTGAATATGTTCCAACAAATTCTGTGTGTACGTCATAGGTTTAGTTGTGATGCTCATGATTACATGCGATATTACTTGCTTATAACTGTATGCACTCATGTCCTACCAAACTATTACACAACATCAAGTTTGTTTATTTTTTAAACCTACGAACTCACCAACATTATGTTGACCTTTTTGAGCATATCTTTTCAAGTAACAATCATTGAGGATTGCTGGAGATGCTGCCTTAGCGATGACCTTAGGCTTACATCATTTAAACCTTGGATGTCTTTGACAATTACATTGGACTTATAATTGTTATTCACATTTTGAATACTTGCTCCTGGGTTGTGAGACTTATACTTATTTGGTTTGTATGACTATGTTTGTCGTGGAATTGACTAACCGAGACACAAGTCTCCATTTGTGTCGGGTGACGTCATGACACGTTGTCTTTCGTTATTTATTGCATCTTTATTAATTAACAATGTGTTATGACGATCCCGTCTGTTACATCCTCGTGTTTCCGCTATAAGCAGGGGTGTGATAGATTGGTATCAGAGCACTTGGTTATAGAAAATTAGGTGGATCACTCGACCTAGACTATAACCTAGGAACCTTCATGTAGAATGCATACTAGGGTTTTATGTGCATCCGATATTACATGTATGTTCCTACTATTCTATCTATCTATTCATTATCATTTGATCTGCTTCATCCGAGGAAAAGTATATTTTCGTTATAGGATGTCTTCAACTAGACCCTCTGTTCCTGCAATACCCCGAGTTCATTTGTCCGACTCTGTGTCGGAACCAGAAGAGGTTCTCTCGGACCATATGCTGCCTATGTCATCTGACACAGAGTTCGACCCCGAGAAGGCAGCGAGAGAGTCATCTGATGAGAAAGAGAAAAGTGATCATGTTGTATTAGGTCTACCTGCCATTCGTGTTGCACTAGCTAGTCCTGCAGCACCTAAAGCCCCAGCTGCACGGAGTGTATCTGTTGTTCCTGTTGCACCAGACATTCCTGCCGCCCCAATTGCTCCCGTGATACCTGCTAGGACGGCTATTGCAAGGTACGCCCCTGTGGCGGGACCTTGGGTGCCCGGCTACCCTAGAGGACCTTACCAAGAGAACGACATTAGACGGGTGTTACTGAGGACAACTAGGAAGAGAGTTTTTTTGGCCACTCCCATAAGGTTTCATATGCCAGCAGATGAGGCTAGCTTGTGGGGTGACCACTCTGATCTGCCCCCAAGTCCTTCTAGCTCATCAGGTAGTGACGACAAGCAGGACTGAAGTCGCATGAGCATGGTTGAAGACTTGAAGAATTAGGAGATTTATCTTTTTTGCTATTTCGTATTTCATTCTCAGACTTTGTTAAACTATGGGTTTTCGCACGCTTTGGGATATTACGCTACCAATTATCATGTTGAGACATTATGATTATGAGAATGAAACTTTATATTATTATTTTGCTTTGGGTTGTGGTATTACAATGTGGAAAATATGTATGCAATGATATGCTTTATGAGACTGATTGAGTTGTGATGACATTTGATATTGCTAAAACTTATATATTATTTATGTTGATTAGAAAGATGCTCCCAGAAGGATTACTCGTAGTGTTAGTCGTGGTGGTGCTGCCCCAAGAGGTAGAGGAAGAGTTGCAGGGGGTAGGGGTGAAGCACCTGTAGGTAGAAATGAAGGTGGGCAGGGTGGTAATAATCAGGGAGCTGGGAACCCTGATAACCGCCATGATTGCTCAAAAATGGCAACACTCATCCCGACAATAGTGGTATAGGTGAGTGACAACATCATGAATCACAATAATGGGGGTGGTAATGAGGATAATGAACATAATAATGAAAATGGCGGTTATGAAGAGAATAATGAAAATGAACATGGAAATGGAGGTGGAGATGACAATGGAGAAGGAGGTGGAATGGGTAATGCGAACAGTAATGGAAACATGAATGGGAATGGAAATGGAGGAAGGGTTGGTTGTACTTACAAGGAGTTCATGACTTGTTAACCAAAGGAGTTTGATGGGAAAGGTGGAGCCATTGCCTTGATCCGTTGGATTGAGAAGATAGAATCTGTGATGGACATCAGCAACTGTGATAAAAATTAGAAGGTGAAGTATGCTACATGTTCACTAGTGGGAAAAGCATTAACATGGTGGAATACCCAAGTGCAGGCTCGAGGAAGAGAGGCAGCAATGGCCATGACTTGGGCGGTATTCAAAGCATTGGCAACTGAGGAATATTGTCTAATGAATGAAATGCAGAAGCTAGAGCATGAATTCTGGAATCATGCGATGGTAGGGTCGTGTCATGTACACCGACCGGTTTCATGAGTTGGCAAGACTAGTGTCACACCTAGTGGTGCTGAATCAAAGCGGATTGAGCGTTACATTTGGGGTTTAGTACCTCAAATACGTGGTTTCGTCACTGCTGCGGCACCTCCAACTATACAGAGTGCAATTTTGAAGGCTGACACTCTAACTGATGAGATGGTAAGAACGGGTGCTAGGTAAAGGTAGTAAGAAAAGAAAAGATATGGGGGAATCAAGCAGACAACCAGGGGAAGATTAAATAAAAAGGAAAAGGTGACTAGAGGTTTTGTGGCAGTGAACCAAGGGAGAAAGGACTATGTTGGGCCACAACCTAAGTGTGGGAAATGTAACTATCATCATCCTGCTGCGGCGCCGTGTCGAATTTGTGCAAATTGTAGGAGCCTGGGGCATGTTGAAAGGGACTGTAGAGTGGCGCCCAATTTGGTTGCACCGATGAAGGCAATCAATCCAACTGGAAACATTAGGGTTTTCTATGAGTGTGGGAGTCCCAAACATTACCAGAATGTGTGCCCTAGGCTGAATCGGGCATCGGGTCAACAAGTGAATGACCAAAATCAAGTGATGACAATAGCTGGCAATCAAGGGCAAGGTAATCAAGGAAATTCTACCCAAGGACGTGCGTTTGTGATTGGTGCAAATGACATGCGCCAGGACCCGAATGTATTACGGGTACGTACCTCTCAATAATCATTTTGCATCTGTATTATTTGATACCGGGGTAGACAATAGATTTATGTCCTCTGAATTTGCACCCGTACTTGGTTTGTACCCTAGTTGTTTAGAGACTAGCTACTCAGTAGAAATGGCGAATAGTAAATTTGTGAGAGCTAGTGAAATAATTAGAGGGTGCACGATTACATTAGAATAACAAGCCTTTTCTATGGACTTAATACCTTTTGAATTGGGAAGTTTGGACGTGGTAGTGGGAATGGATTGGTTGTTGAAGTGTGGAGCTGAAATTGTTTGCCGAGAGAAGGTGGTACGGATCCCTATGCCTAATGGTGATGTGCTCAAGATCCAAGGAGAATGACCACAAAGGAGTCTAAAGATCATCTCATGTATGAAAGCTCGCCGTTCTCTGCAGAAGCAATGTTATGCATTCCTGGCACATGTGGTGGAGAAGAAACCTGAGGAAGGGAAATGGAAGACATTTCGGTGGTGCGAGACTTTCCGGAAGTATTCCTTGACGATTTATCTGGTTTACCCCTTCCTCAACAAGTAGAATTCCGCATAGATTTGGTACCTGGAGCGACGCCAGTAGCAAAGACGCCATATCGGTTAGCACCATCAGAAATGCAAGAATTATCGAGCCAACTACAAGAGTTGCTAGATAAGGGTTTCATACTACCAAGTCACTCACCATGGGGAGCACCGATACTATTTGTCAAGAAGAAGGATGAATGTTATGAATGTGTATAGACTATCGAGAGTTAAATAAACTGACTGTGAAAAAAAAATATCCATTTCCCAGGATCGACGATCTATTTGATCAATTACAGGGAGCGTCGTATTTCTCTAAGATCGACCTCCGATCAGGCTATCACCAATTACGGGTTCATGAGGAGGATATACCAAAGATAGGGTTTAGAACTCGATATAGGCATTACGAGTTCTTAGTCATGCCGATTGGGCTGACCAACGCTCTAGTAGTGTTCATGGATCTTATGAACCAGGTATGCAAACCCTATCTGGACAAGTTTGTAATCGTGTTTATAGATAATTTTCATCTATTCTAGATCAAAGGAAGACCATGAACAACAACTTTGAGCGATACCCAAATTTTTAATGGATGAGAAACTTTACGCCAAGTTCTTGAGGTGTGAATTTTGGTTGCGGAAAGTGAAGTTTTTGGGACACGTGGTTAATGAAAAGGGAATCCACGTTGACCCTGGAAAGATGGAAGCGGTTAAAAAGTGGGATGCTCCTAAGGCCCTCAGAGATACGACAGTTTTTGGGATTGGCTAGTTATTATCGATGATTCATTGCAAACTTATCTAAGATCGCTCAGCCGTTGAAAATGTTAACATAGAAGGATAAGAAGTTTGATTGGGGAAATAAACAAGAGGAGGCATTTCAGACGTTGAAGGAAAGGTTATGCAATGCACTGATATTAACCCTCCTTGATGGGACGAACGATTTTGTGGTGTTCTGCGATGCATCACATCAAGGCATAGGTTGTGTGCTTATGCAAAAGGATAAGGTGATTGCTTATGCCTCACGTCAACTTAAGGTTCACAAAAGAACTATAGGACACATGATCTGGAATTAGGCGTAGTAGTGTTCACCCTAAAGATATAGAGGCATTATCTATATGGGACTAAGTGTGTTGTCTGCACTGATCATAAAAACCTTCAACACATCTTTGATCAAAAGGAATTGAATATGCGCCAAAAGAGATGGGGTGGAAATCCTAAGTGATTATGACTGTGAGATTCGATATCATCCTGGAAAGGCGAACGTAGTAGCTAATGCCTTAAGTAGGAAGGAGCATGTAAAACCCCTACGTACGCGAGCGTTAGGGATGACTATTCAATCGAATTTAAAAGCGCAAATATTGTTGGCGCAGGGTGAAGCACTGAAGGAGGAGAATGTCGCAAGTGAAGAATTCCGAGGGTTAGACAAATAGATGAACTATAAAGAGGATGGTGTACGGTATTTTGTGGATCGTATATGGGTACCTAAGTGGGGTGATGTTCAAACCCTAGTTATGAACCAAGCACACAAGTCCAAGCATTCTGTTGATCCTGGTGCAGACAAGATGTATCAAGATCTTAAGGAGTTGTATTGGTGGCCAGGCATGAAAATGGATATTGCAAAGTATGTGAGTGAATGCTTGACTTGTTCAAAAGTCAAAGCCGAACATTAAAAACTGTCAAGTCTGTTGCAACAACCGGAAATTCCCGAATGGAAGTGGGAGAATATAACGATGGATTTCATCACTAAGTTTCCTAGAACAAGTAGTGGGCACGATTTGATTTGGGTCATCGTGGACCGAATGACGAAATCTGCACATTTCTTACCTATTCGCGAGGAGTATAAAATGGAGAAGTTAGCAAGGTTATATGCGAATGAGATCGTGGCTAGGCATGGGGTGCCTATGTCTATTATATCCGATCGAGATAGTAGATTTACATCTTGGTTTTGGCAGACTCTACAAAAGGTGATGGGTACTTGCTTAGACTTAAGTATCACCTAACATCCACAAACAGACGGTCAAAGTGAACGAACGATAGAAACTCTAGAAGACATGCTTAGGGCATGTGTGATTGATTTTGGTGGGAGTTGGGATACCCACTTACCGTTGATTGAGTTCTCTTACAATGACAGTTACCTCACGAGCATTGGATGTGCTCCGTTTGTGGTGTTGTATGGAAGGAAATGTAGATCTCCGGTGTGTTAAGCGGAAGTAGGTGAAAGCCAATTGACAGGCCTGTAGATTATCTAGGAAACTACTGACAAGATATTCCAAATCAAGGATACGCTTAAGATAGCTCGAGATCGTCAGAAAAGGTACGCTGATAACCGACGCAAACCCATAGAGTTTAACGTGGGTGATCGTGTCTTATTGAAAGTTTCTCCGTGGAAGGGAATCGTAAGATTTGAAAAGAAAGGGAAATTAGCTCCGAGATATGTTGGATCATTCGAAATCACAGAAAGAATTAGTCCCGTAGCGTATCAATTAAAATTACCTCACGAACTTAATGGTGTACACGATACATTTCATGTATCGAACTTTAAAAAGTGTTTAGCCGATGGATCCCTTCATGTACCAATTGAGGAAATCAAGATTGACGGGAAACTACATTTTATGGAAGAACCAATAGAAATTATGGACTGAGAAGTGAAATAACTAAAGCACAGCAAGATTCCAATTGTCAGAGTGAGATGGAACTCCAAGCGATGGCCTGAGTTTACATGGGAACGGGAAGCCCAGATGAAATCCAAATATTGCAGTTGTTCACACATAGAACTTCTGGACCTAACTCCGGCTGAATTTCGGGACGGAATTCTCTCAACTGGGGATACTATGACATCCGTCACTATCAGGTCCGTCATTGACTCCGAATTTGTTAACTCTCTTTTCGTGCATTTATTATTCTGCATAATTAATTCGTTTTTGAATCGAATCACTTCGTATGTCCGTTTCATGTCAACCCTAATATTATAATAATCTCAATTTGGCGAATATGATAAATGATAGTTTATAAAATTTATTTATTATTAGTGTAATTAATATTATTATTATCATTATTATAATAATAATAATAATTATTATTATTATTATTATTATTATAATAAAACTAGGGTTTAAAGTAAAGGGTTCAAAGTGTAAATGTGTATATTAAATATATAAATATAATTCCTCCGGTCAACCCTAATCGCACCCCCCCCCCCCGCCGTGAAACCTTCGAGCGTTCCTCCTCCGTCGTGCGCCACCATTTCGCTGCCGTCGGTCGCAACCGGTCGTCAACATCTCTCCATCTAGTCGTCACGAAGGAAAATGATCTAGTTGAACCACATTTTGTTTCATTTTTCGTTTCGGTTATTTTGTCGACGTTCGGTTTCGGGTTCAATTCGTTAATGTGTGTATGCGCTTGTAAAGTTGATGTGGCTCGTTCTCGTGGTTCGTATGCGTGTCATTGTTGAGTTTTCTAGCCCTTCGGTGTGTGTGCGAGTATGTACCTTTTGTATATATGTGCGTGTGCAGTGTGTATATCGTGTGTGCGTACCGACCGTGTGTATGTATGTACATGTGCGTAGCAGTGTGCGTATGCATATGTATATACGGCTGTGTGCGTGGCTATATGTGCGCTGCAGTGTGTGTTGTGTGTGTGCATATAGGCGGCAGTGTGTAAATATATAAATATATCGTGCGCATGTGTGTATATATGTATGTTTATATCGTGTGTAGGGTGTGTGTGTGTGTCCAGGGGGTGTGTGTGTGTTGTGGGTGCGGTCGCGTATACATATATATATATATATATATTGTA